>CM070649.1:21142166-21144666 GCA_036346575.1 Dendrocalamus sinicus | reverse complement strand
TGCTGCAAGATGTCAGGATCTCAATTTTAGCATACAATCTATTTGGAATGAGGGAGCTTTCTAGATTCCCACAGGAATCGAAACGTTTCATATAAAATTATACAAAATTCCTGTGTTATTCCAATCAGACCATTTTCTTGACCCTATCCTACGAAATTAGGTAAAGCATATGAAATAGTGTTCCAAACATTATAGAATCACGATTTTTAGGCACGATATTACCAGTATTCTAACATTCAATTCTTCCGATCCTCTCAGCACAAAATGATCCTGCCAAGGATCCCAATTCTAATAACCTTTCTTCGATCGATCCAATCCGTAAAAACCACAAATTGTTTCGCGTAGTAATGTAAGTGTATCGATATTACACTAATACATACAATCTCATGTATGTCATATCCACTTGTCAATGACTAGGCCAACGCAACCACACCCTCACTCTTAGCTAAGCAAATATCACTTCCCTCAATAAAGAGTATTATCAAAGAAGAACATAGATGAATTAACTAAATATCCAATCTCTTTCACTAGATTTCCTTGTCTCCCTCCATAATCCACATGCTGAGCACCAAAATTAAGCAATACCAATCCATCATGATCAACGACAATACACAACAGATTATACACAAATACATACTAATAAACAATTGATACACAAATGAGCTAGATAGCACTGCACAAGCAACAAAAGCCTCCCCCTCACTTCTCCACCCTTATATATACTCATCATCTCCCTTCACCTCCAAACTACACGCCAAGCTGAGCTCCATGCCTCCATCCATGGCGAGGAAGCGCAAGGCCTCGGACTCCGCCGTGGACATTGATGTCGGCAGTGACATCCCCAACCCGCCGCCGCCGCCGTCATTAGCGTCGACGGACGCGTGGGCGTCGGATAGCGTGGCCACGGTGGTGGCGGCGGCGCAGCAGCATCGAGGGAGGAAGCGGTTCGTCGGCGTGCGGCAGCGGCCGTCTGGGCGGTGGGTGGCGGAGATCAAGGATACCATCCAGAAGATCCGTGTGTGGCTCGGCACCTTCGACACCGCCGAGGAGGCCGCCCGCGCCTACGACGAGGCCGCCTGCCTCCTCCGCGGTGCCAACACGCGCACCAATTTCTGGCCGCGCCCCTCGCCGGATGTCGCTGCCGCTCAGCCTGCGTCAGTGGCGCCGGCGCCGGCGCTACCGTCCAAGGTCACCAACCTCCTCCAGCTCCGCATCAAGGCCCGCAACCAGCGGCTCTTCAGCGCCACTGCGGCGCCGCAAGAAGCCGACCTCCTGCAACAGCAGCAGCAGCAGCAGCAGAGGCAGAGGCCGTCATGCCAAGAAGCGTACGGCCATGGCCACGACGAGGAGTGCAACTTCCAAGTCGACGACCTCTTGAGCTACGACTACGAGTGCACCAACTTGCAAGAAATGGAGGAGGAGGAGGAGCTGGACTTTCAATTCATGGACGCGCACGTTGCTTCGACGCCGGGGGGAAGCGAGGGCGGTCTCTGCTCGCCGTTCGAGGTGGTGGCGGCGGAGCTCGGTCCCACCACTATGGAGGCTGACGACGGCGAGCCGGCGACGGCGGTGCAGGAGGTGATGAGGAGGATGGAGTACGAGAGGAAGATCTCCGCGTCTCTGTACGCGCTCAGTGGCGTGTCCGAGTGCCTCAGGATGCGCCTCGGCGCCGCCGCCGCCGTGCGGGAGCAGCTTTCCGGCCTGAGGGAGGCGTGCCGGAAGAAGCAGCAAGAAATGGTGGTGCAACAACAACAAGAATCAGTTGCTGCTGCAGCAGAGGATGGTAAGGCTGCAGGTCAAGAGGAGTGGTCAGGCAGCATCAACAGCCTCTCGGAGGTGGCGAGCTCGTCGTCCGAGGAGAGCGGCGGCGACGTGCTGCTGTGGAGCTCCCTGGACTTGGCTCCCATCTGCTTCATGGCATAGTTTGATGGTTGAGTTCATCGTAGCAGCTAGATTGTGTGTGTAGTAGTCATTTGTTACATGGCTCAGATGAAAAGCCATGGTCATAACCGTTGGTTTCAACCCTAGGAATGTACGCAAGAAAACACATAAGCTTTGGATCAATTTTCTCTCCGTATTCTCTCTGCTTCATCTCAACTTTTAAGCTGATATTTATAGTATATAGTCGAATGTTGTATAGACATATATATATATATATATATATATATATATATATATATATATATATATATATATATATATATATATATATATATATATATATATATATATATATATATATATATATATATATATATATATATATATATATATATATATGTATATAAAAATTACATAAGGCACCATGGTGCCTAGGCACCAACATCCGATACACGTGTATGATTGATAATTTTTTGAGTTTGGGTATGAAAATGTTTTATACCCTTGATATATTTATGGTAAGTAAGTTTTGAACTCAGTTCAAATTAGTTTGAACTACTTTTGAGTTCAATGCAACTACAGATGAGTATATACCATAAAAATAGTTCAAACTAATTAA